>VSMD01002017.1:0-28596 GCA_008750895.1 Mirza zaza | reverse complement strand
TGTCATGCACGTTCATGCAGCTACCACTCAGCTGCAGCGAATCAAGGTCTCAGTGCTGGCCGCACCACTGTGACCTCAACAGGCTCGCTTGGGCGGGTAGGATTCTTTGCAGAGCCTCATGGGCACCCACGTGACGTTGTATTCTCTCCTGTATGTTTGAAAGGCCAAGCTGGAAATGTCAAGGGGACTCACGTTCACCAGTGCACGTATGCGGATAGCTTCATAGCTAAAGCCACCTGCTGTGACAGATCGTTCTGAGCATTTGTTATGGAAAACATATTATGAAATGTTACCTACATCTAGATGTTATTATTTTGACATCAGAATATTAAATTCTTGAGGGCAGGGGAGAATTTTGTCCGTTCATTTTTGTGTCCCCCGCACCTAGAACAGTGCCTTGCACATAGTAATTATTTGTTGAATGAACAGATTTTACTATGTAATACCCACTCTTTGCTTTTAAGGTCTTGAGACATTGGGAAAAGTTATAAAATGTCAATTTACTTATCAGAAGGTATGTCATTGTATTGAGGCAAAATATGACTTCTTCAAACAGCCTTTGGCTGGTTTCATTTCCGTCCTTTCCCATGTGACAGTGTGCCCGACACTCACACAGCAAGGATCTGTCTGCTCCTGACCTTGTCCTGGACAGCCATTCCCCATGCCTTCAATCACTCCTCCTGCCACATGGTTTGGACACACCTCTCCAGTCTTATTGCTCTCCTCTTTACCAAGGTCACTCCCAAGAGGTGGCCCCATAAGTGGAACACGGTATTTCAGGTGCGAACCCATAAATGGTAGGCAGATCACTTCCTGCCATCTGTATCCTGTGCATCGATCACAAAGCCACGGTTATGTTGACTATTTTTTAGAAGACACATCACACAATATTGAGGTTCAGGTCAATGAAAACCACAGGGTCAATTGCATCATGTGCAATTAATATTTTGACCTTTAGGGTCCATTCATTAGGAAGGCTTTAAGATTTACATTGCAATTTATTCTGTGAAAAGTTGTCCTGCCACGTGTTCTGGGCAGAACAATCTCTTTGCTTCCCTGGAACACGCGGGTGGTTGGAGTGGGACAAGCAGGGTGCTGCTGGAGGGATGCTGGGGGACACACGGCTTGGTTGAACGCCTCCCCTCCACAGCCCTATCCAAGCCAGCCCCACGTACTCTGAGGTAGAAGGAAAGAATTGTGACACCGGGGGCCCTGGTGGGAGCCCTCCCTGAAGGAGTTGGTCCCAAGAAGCAAAAGGATGGAGAGTTCTTGAGAGTGAGTGAGCCACGGTCCGAGCTCAGAGCTGCTTTTGCTCCACGGAGACTGGCACCTGGATGAGGTCCCCAAGGCAGGGACGGTGGCCTGGGCAGCACCTATAGGCAGCCGAACAACAGCTCAAGGAGCTGAACGTTCAGAGCAGGACGCACCCAACATCTGGCCCCTGGCTTGCTGGCGGGGCCATGGAAGAAGTGCAATCTTGGGAAGAGGGATTCGCTGCTCACCAAGCCGCAAGGGCTCAGAGTGCTGGGGGCTTGGAAATCCCGGTACTGTAGCACTGACTATGCCCTCTTTGCTCCACCTGAACGTGGGTGAGTGTGCCTTCTAAGCCTTCATTCAGCTCCTCCCTGTGTAGCGGGATCACGTGCACAGCCCTGCGGCCCTCCGCCAAGTGGCGATTTTAGGTAGCCACGGACTCGTCCGTCACTGTTTCCGGCTCTTCAGCCAGCTGTGCCGAACCTGGGTAAATACGCAGCCAGCCACCGTCTTACCGATCGGTCAGCTGGGGAAGACCTGGTCCAGTGATTTGCTGAAACAGAAATGGGATTTACCTCATCCGCCTGCCCTGAAGTCTGCTCAGAAGAGAAACGAGTATGACTATCCTGGTTTGTTCTAACTAACCCTGCGTCGACTCTTCATGGCTAAGGCCTGCTTTTCTAAATTCTCACCAACCACCAACTTAATAATCCACCAGCACAAAAGTACCTATACATGGGTCATTTAAAATGGCCTCTGGGCCATGACTCTGAAGAAATCTCAGACTGTGTTAATGTTTGGAGAGCTTAGCACAGTCTAAGTCATGTTTCTATTTTTTTTTTTTTTTAGAGACAGGCTCTTACTCTGTCACTCAGGCTGGAGGGCAGCAGCACAAGCCTAGCTCACTGTAACCTGGAACTCCTGGGCTCAAGTGAGCCTCCTGCCTCAGCCTCCCGAGTAGCTGAGAATACAGATATGCACCACCATGCCCAGCTAATTTAAAAATTTTTTTTTTGTAGAGATGGGGTCTTGCTATGATGCTCAGGTTGGTCTTGAACTCCTGGCCTCAAGCACTTCTCCTGCCTTGGCCTCTCAAAATGCTGGGATCATAGTAGTGAGCCACTATGCCAGCCTTAAGCCACATTTCTATGACTGGCTTCACTGCCTATGGTCCTTCAATTATTTTAATAAATTTAGTGGTACAAGTGAACCCTATTTTAATAAAATTCCATATACTGAAATGTCTTTTAGATTTATTTCAGAGGAATAGTAACATGGTAAAAAAATACATATACTGTTTGAAAGGAAGTCTCTTTAGCTATCAAGATTGAAGCTTCCTTAACATAACAGAAGAGATGGGACAAAATCTGATTTACATGCCACTCTCCAGAGCCATGCCCCTTCGTAAAGAGGGGTACTGTCACACTGAATCCAAACACAGGCCTGGAGAGTGCAAACGGCCTGGCACTGCTACATGCTTCCAGCCAGCATGCTTTGTTGCTGGCTGATGTCACTGTAATTTTCTGCTATGCTCTGCCTGCTGTCCATCGAACTGAATGGATAATGACATTTTTATTTGGGTTAATGTGATATGAGATGGGGCAGACTAATATGAAAAATGTTTTAGAAAGCAATGCAGAGAAAATGCAAGACAGTGGGGCATGCTCTGTATGTTGGCCGATGGCCATCATTTCAGGTTTTCTTCCTTGCATCATACACAGCAGCTACGGCATATTTACTTTCACATGAGTTGCATATAAACAAAAGCTCTCTTTGATGGGCCTGCATAATCTTTATACGATCCACAAACCCTGCAGCTCTTCTAGATTTTCGGACAAGCAGGCAAGTGCGGCGTGTGCACACGCACAGGCACGGATGAACACGCAGTGCTGTTTTCACTCGGATCTCAATCAGAGATTCTCGTTGGGTTGTTACATTTCATCTTCTTCATGGGCTAATTAGTGATTTTTATTTTCGTTTTATTCCAAATTTTCATAATGCACATATATCACACTTATAAGCAAACACAATATTAATGTTATTATATAATTTAAGTGCCCCGTTTTAAAAGAAAGGATTCTCTACCAAGCGTGTCTGAGGGATTCTGAGTCAAGGTGTAGACAGATGGCAAGAGAGTGAGTTCTAAAATGTGGGAGGGTCTTGCAAGTGGTGAAAGGAGACCACTTATAGAGTAATGACCAAGAAGGGCTGAGAAAGCCCCCTGCTCAAAGCCTTTCTTCTTTTCTTTTAGGTGATCCCCAGAATTTCACCACTGAGACCCTTCCCCGAGTGAAAGATTCAGACCTGGCTAAAGGACCCTTGCCCCAAGGAGGGAAATGCTGGAAGACATGGTTTCCTCTCCCTGGTACTATAGAGCTGTGTGATCTTGTGAGCAAGTTGCATGACCTCACTGAGTCTATTTCCTCATCTGCAAAATGGGAATAACAATACCTCACATGAAGGGCTGTGACAAGGATTAGAAACAAAATATGTAAAACACCTGAGTTGTCCAAACATGGTAGTTGTCTGATGGCAGGTTCCCATCCTCCCAGATGGGTTTGGACATCTGGAATCATCCCCTTTCATCTTGCTCTTTACAGACAGCCTCCACTGGAGCCACCTGTTCTCGATTCACCACGTCAGCCTCACTTCCTTTCCTGAATCTGTCCCTTCATCTTTATCTCCCCAGTCACCCTCTAGTCCCCGCTTTGCCACCTGCCATCTGCAATGTTGCCATCACCCTGCTTCTTAAGAACAAAGACTGCAACTGAAGCATCTTTGTAGCCTTAGTACTTTGACAGTCCCTGACACGTAGGTGTACTAAAAAAAAAAAAAAAAATTTAAAAGAGATTCCTAGCCTCCTGTCTTCTTACTTTCCTACCCATTCTGTGCTCAGTGACCAGATTGGCCTTCTAAAAATATTTGTAATCTGAGTGATGCTTTGGTGAAGCCCTTTGGACACCCCACTGACCGAAGGGCGTAGTACGAGCATTTTATCTTGTCTTCCAAAGCCCATTAAAAAATGAATCCTGCCAATAAGCTTTGAAGCAGATCTTCCCCCACTCAAGCCTTTAGATGAGACCACAAACCAGGCCAGCAGTTGGACTATAGCTCCAAGAGACCCTCAGCCAGGGGCATCCAGCTAAGCCATGCCCGGATTCCCAACCCACAGAGACAATGAGCTAACCAAGATTTTTTTAAGCTGTTAAGGGTAATTTTTTTTTTTTTTTTTTGAGACACAATCTCACTCTGTCGACCATGCTAGAGTGCAGTGGCATGATCCTGGGCTCCTACCCCAGCCTCCCAAGTAGCTGGAACTACAAGGGACATGCCACCATACCCAGCTAATTTTTAAATTTTTTGTAAAGACAGGGTCTCACTATGTTGCTCAGGTTGGTCTTGAACTCCCAGCCTCAAGTGATCCTCCTGCCTTGGTCTCCCAGAGTACTAGGATTATAGGTGTAAGCCACCACCCCTGGCATAATCTTGTTACACAGCAATAACTAATATACTCTCAATGCCATTCTCTTGTGGTAACTCTTGTATGTCGTCATGCATTACTGGAGTTTTGGGTATTTGTTACAATATATTAGGAATGAGCATGGTGCACTTCATCCAGCTGGTTCTCTAGAAACATCTGTGTGATGACTCGTTCACTGAATGTTCCTTGAGAGCCTTGGCATAGAAAGAACCCAAGAAACATGAACAGATTGAGATGTGCCCTCTGTCTAAGCATGAATACAGCGTAGTTTGCTGAAAACCGGCTCTGAATGAGAGAACGAGACCTGCGCTGATCCTACATCTTACTTCGGTCATGGCATTTCGGCATTTGAATCTCTCTGCACACGGTCCTCAACCCCAAGTGAGTGGCTGACTGTAATGAGCTGTACCGTCGCTCTCCACTGGCCTTCTAGGATTCCAAGCAGGTCACTAAGCATCACGTTGAGACCTTTGCTTGGGCCCATAGAAAGAGCAGCCCAATTCCTCGTTTGGGGCAGAAACATGCCAGATCCTTGGGCCCGTCTACTCGGCTACAGCACATCCCACTCCTAAGAAAGCCTCCTGCCATCTCTCTGATGTGTTGACTTCAGAATTACATGAAGACCTAAAGGGCAGAATCTAGTAATTTTCGTGCTCAGCTAGTTTGGTGAAAGTTTCAATTAGCGCTCCAGACCGTCAGACTCGTGGCTGTTGCTCTCCCAACCAACATGAGGGTCCACGTTTCATTTACTCCTCACTTCTGGGTTATAATGTCACTCTCTGCAGATCTGATGTCATGAACTTGAGAAGAAGAAGAAAAAAAGCCCACCATTTTTAAGCCTTTGGAGTTCCTGGAAGCCTGGACTATGCCGAATGCTGGGAAAACCTACTTCCTACTCAGAGGCATCGTTTTTGCATTGCCTTACCCGTCTGACCTGAGATGGTCCCCACACACGGATGGTGGCAGCCTGGGAGAGTCACTTGTCCACGCAGGAAGACGGACTCGGGGGAAAAGCGACAGAGTAGAGACTGCCACACTGATGTCAAAACCGGCCTCTGGGGGCCTGTCCCACCTTGGGGCTACTGCAGAGCGGAGACTCCAGTCCAGGGGTACGATTTGCAGTTCCCCTCAGATCTGCCCCATGGGGCTGGGCAATGTCTGGCATCTTGGAGGCTAAACAGCCGAAAGGGAACCTTTTTCCTGAGGTAGAGCTCTGAGCAGGTCACTCCTCCGCTTTCCAGCATTAAATAGCTCCTTGTGCTCCAGTGAAGTACGCGGGAAACACTCCCCCGGCACCGAGCGGCGAACTCGACGTGCCTCAACCTACTTTTGCAGCTTGCTCTCTCACTAATCCCCTGCATGTTACTCTGTGTTCCAGGCAATTTGTACTCCCCTGTTCCCCGAACACACCCTATGCTTTTCCGTCCAGATGCCTTTGTTCCCGCCGCTCCTTCCACCTGCGACGCACCTTCTCCCTGTGGAAACTCGGCGGCATCTTCGGGGCTCAGTTCCAGCACTGCTGCCTGCCCCCCACCCCCAAGTGCTTTCTGATGCTCAAGACAGGACACGAGCTCTGTCACCGTCTTCTGCTACTTGGCAATGTTGCAGTAATTTATGGACCTCGCTGCCCTTCTACATTATAAACCCTTTAAAAACAAGAACTAATAAACATTTGTTAACCTTCACAAATTTAACATTTCATCCTATTTGGTGCTTGGTAGACCTGTGGCAATGTTGTCTTGGAACTGATGTGAGAGGGGAATTTTCTGAATAAATAAGGGGGCGCTAATAGGGGTGGGGGGAGGTTTTTAGAGATATTGCTGGTTTTTAAAAAAAATGGAAAAATTAATTCCTTAAAGTGTTCTAAACTGGTGACTAACAAATGAAAAACTAATTCCTGCTAATGAAACTTATCACCTCCTTCTTCCATGCCACCATTGCTAAAAGCCACCCTGATATTAAAAACATCCAGGACTCATTTCTATGCAAAATTTCCTGCTGATAGGTATCACTGCTAGCCATCTAGGTGAATAATCAAGTGTCATTTCTAATAAGTCAGTGGCTCCTGTCAAGAGTTGTGACCAATTAGAACTCACCCGAATGAGGAAGTGTCTGCTGGGGTTGCCAAGCAACAGCCAAGCTGCAAGGCACATTTAGATGCTCTTATAGATTTAACCAGCGGCAAGTCAGAGTGACATTATAATTCTGGCAAAGGAAAACCAAATTATAACCCAGGATGGGGTACCCATGATGAGGAGTGTGTTTGCTTTTAAATGCAAATGGAAAAGGAACATTTTAACCAGAATTTAAACAGTCCATCATTATACTGATTTTAATTAGGAGATTAGGTGTCAGCGGAATACAACTGTGTTGCAAGATAATGGTCTCTTGCTGCTAGATAAATACTCAGACATTCTGGAGAATGGGCAACTGGTCAGGCAGGGACAATGTATTTTTGGACTCTGAAGTATTTATTACCACAGCCACGCTGGGTTATAATGACTTTCATTTTTATTGTTCAGTAGGATTAAGAAATAAAAGCAAATATTAAAAATAGACTGCTGGAAGCTGACGCTGCCTCGAGAAAGCTACTTGCTCTAATGCTGTGGAGAAACCGTGTTCTGCTTTAGTCCCCATCCGTGATCGTCTGCTCAGCTTCCAGGGAAAATTTAAAGGCCAAACTTAACTGTGATCATGACTATAATTCTGCACAGACTTTTTGCACTGAAATGGTCGGAGCTATGCATTTACTCATAAGCTGGCTGTAGCAATGTAAAATTTTAAAAATTGTAGTCGTTCTTGAGTAACATGTCTTCTCCAAGGAGAGGAGAGGCCCACAGGGAATAATAACCACATCTGCCTCTGCCTTTAAGATTCATACATTATTGACTATGCCTTCCTGACAGGAAACATCTGGATGAAAAGTGAAAAATTAGGCAGGGAGCTGGATTCTCAGCGCTGTGCAAGCTACCAGCCTCCCCCGTTGGACTTTTGTTTATTGGCTTCCCGAGCACAGCGACACGATTGGCTCATTTACTCTTGAGTGGCGCGTACATCCTCAGGCTCTCATCCATTAAGTCGCCTGGTCTCTTCTATCTGCTCAGTGGGTTACCGTCAGCTCTGAGTTGTCTGTGTGAATGAGGAAATGCCCACCATTGTTTATATTGGGCTTTGAGGACTGAGAACATACGAGGTGCCATATTGGGTTGGGCACATGGACCATCCAATTTGGAACGGGGGCACTCAAAACCAGAGGTCCCCATGGAAGCTACCTGTAGAAGCGCAGTGCCCAAGACCCCTATTGCTCACAGTAGCTGCCTACAAAGTTAACTACCCATGTTTTCACCTTTTGAAAACTTCTCTGAGCCCAGAATAAACAAAGTTAAACAGATTTATTTACTGCAGGTCTTACCTAAGACTTCAATATGCCAAGGTACATGGTGAATCTCGAAGAAGAGGGTTTGTGATATTTCACCAAGTTATTTGCCCACAGGGCCTTTTCGGTCCTCAATGATTTTAAATCCTTTTCCTTGGTAGTAGTTCATAGCTTGAGGTTTATCATCATATAAGCACAGTTTAGATGATTTTCTCCTAAATGTATTCTTTTATTCTTGCTTACACTGAAGGTTATCTGACACTTTTGTGCTGACTTACACAATCTTAGAAGGATCTCAGAAAGTTATTCCTATTGATTTAATATTTTTCAAATCAGAAGAGCTTAGAGGAATATACAAATATATAGATTTCACTACGTTCTCCCTCTTTCAGATGAGTTATGAAATTTAAAAATAAATCTAGTGCTAACCTGGGTCCCCAGGGGACCACATTATTTATATTTTTTCCCTCAGAGAACTACTAATTTTGTCCCAATTTTGTTTCCTGATATGAAACCTATTTACTTCCTGATCCATAAAAAAGTTTTACACGATCCCACGGTTACTCATTAATAGTCTAAAGAATCTAACAAAAGACTATAAAAATCTAAATAAATCTACTGGTTGCCCTTTTAAAGACATTAATCCTCTGGGGGGGGGGGGCAATGGAAAAGCTGGCAAGTTAATCAGGCAAAGTTTTCCCTCAGAAAAAAAAGCAATTGTTTTCCCAGCGATGCTCAGAACCCTTTAATATAAATCCCAATGACTTGTCTGCCACCGGCTCTGATTCCGATGGCCTGTGCTTCCCGAACCAGGGATGCATCAATCCCATTTTCACTGGTTCTCTGTCTCTATATATTATCCCTGGTAAGACTTGAGCCAAAACCAATTTTATTTTAAATAAAAATATGGATTTATGATATAATGCTGATTTTAAAGTAATTTCCAAGCATTGTTGACCGAGGCAGCCTAATATCCACATAAATAAAGACAGTGCCATCCAGAGCTTTTGAATATTAATGGCACTTAAAGACACAGGGAGCAAGGAGACTAGGCTGCCAAGGTTCTAAAAGAAAAAGCCTCAGAATTTCAAAGGAAAACAAACGTTTATTTCAAGAATAAACCCTGATGTTTGATAACAGAAGTCCAAAAGCTACTTACAAATTCAGCAAGAACCGGAGATGTTGATATTTCAAAGCTATTAATATTTCTGGGAAAACTGACTCGGGCCCACAGCCGAGGGTCTGTGGTTCAGAGTTTCTGAGCTATCTCCCATCTCTGTGTGTCTCATTTTCCTCTTTGTGTCTTTGTGACTTCTGTGACTCCCTAAAGAAAAAGCCAACAATTTGCCACATCCTCTTAATTTTTTCTTGATAAAATTATTTCTTTTTTATTTTTTTTTAAATCTTAGTCTTATCATACATCCTCAGGGAGAAGAGGAAGAAAGCTTCTTGGGTTTTTGCTTCTTCATCCATCCGTTCATCAATCACCACTAAGTGCCTGTTGTGGACCTAGCATGTGCAGTTAACATTACAGAAAAAAAAAAGACAAAGAAAAACCCTTTGTCCTCCTGAAGCATGCATCTAGCAGACTGAGATGTATGGTAAACACAATACGAGTAAACTAAACGGAGCTTTAGCTGGAGCTGGTGCCACAGAGAAAAGTCAAGCAGGGAAGAGGGCAGGGAGTTCTGGGGCCAGGTCCCACCAGCCTGGGGGCAGCCAGGCTGAGCTGGTCAGAGAGGAACAAAGAGGAATACTCGAAACACCAGGGCTTTCCATGCCAGCTCTTAACAGAACCATTCTAGGGACCTTGTAAAACACACAGATTCTCAGTCACACTTAGGATTTCTGATTCTGCAGGTCTTGGGTGGCTGGAATTATATATTTTTGACAAGGATGATTCTGATGCAGCCCCTGGTCCCACAGGTTTGAGAACCAGTGGCCTAGAGAACAAAGTGGCTGGGAGGTTAAAGTCCAAGGAAGCATCCAGAAACCAGGAGGGCGTGGGGAAGAAGGCAGGCAGGCCACACTTGTGGGACAGCCTGCACTTCTCTTCTTGTCCCCTCTACCCATCTTCTCTGGACTAGAAACCACCCCCTTGCCATATCCTTCGTCCTGTCCACACCACAGGTTAGAGAAACCTCCATGCCCAGAGCCTCAAACCTCTGCTCTTTGTACACAAGGGAAGCTACCTTTGGAATTTGAAAAACTCTTTTTTCTCCTCACAAAGCTTGGCCTCCAAACCCATCGTCTCAGCATGGCTCAGGAAAGCCTGACGCACAGTGCAAAACTGAGCAAGAACTTCTTCATTCTGGATGGCAGCCACCCTCCTTTGGAGGAACCTTTGGAAGTGGCAGGTGCCGTAGATTCGGTGGGTGGGAGAAAGTCACAGGGAACGTGATCTACGGAGCATGGAACACGTGTGCGTTGGTCTCACATTTCAGAATACAATCTATGTCATGCACTTTTCTGTCCTGGTGTCTCTTTTTATTTATGCAGCATTTGACACCTTTGGCTGTTCCTTCCTCTTTGAAATACTTTCCCCTTCCACATTCTCCTCTGTCCATTTCGGGCTGTTCTTCCTGAGCCTTTCTGTAGGTTTCTCCTCTGTGTTGCCCTTAGAGAAGATTCTCCCCAGAACAGTATTTACACTTATGCTACACACACTCCCTGGGCGACCACGTTGTGCGTCCAATGACCATCTTTCCTGCTCTTCTCACCTGCGTTCCAGGTCTGCACAGCCCACTTCTGCCTGGTGGATGTCCTCGGACACCTCCCAGGAAACCTCAGCTCCCAGGTCTAAACTCTCCAGGCTGGGGAAAAGGCCAACTACCCTGTCCTCTGGAAGGGGCTCCTTCCAGATGGAAACCCAAGAACCTAAATTGCACTGTGCAATGAACTTTAAAATGAACTTCAATGAACTTTAAAAAAAATTAACTTTCAATGAATTTAAAAAAAAATTAACCATTTGGCATCCCATCAATGAACTTTTGAGTTTATTGGTAGGGTATGTGAAACCAGGGGATCTAACAGAAGCAATAGTTACGGAATTTCTGTCTAGAATCTCTCTGTCTCTCTCTCTCAGCATCTTAGTGCAGTGAACATCCTGGAGGAACTCTATTTTCTGCAACTGATTCAGGTACTGAGGATTTGATTTGTGGACCAGAGGGGAAGATTAGCCCCCCCCCCCCCACCACTGGATTTGCCTGGGAAATGACATTGCATCACTTTCTCGTATCCCTTGTAAGGTGCTAAAGACATTTAGACCCTGATAAGAATCCTTTTTTATCAAAGAACCATAGCTCAAGACTACTAGAACTTGTTTTCCTTGACTTTTCTTCCTTTCTTTTTTTGTCCTTAGCCCATTTATCACTTTCTTCTTCACACGGTGAGGTTCTTCCTACATCTCTAATGCTCTGGAAGTCATTGCTTACTCAACGAATAAAGACATACAGCGTGTTGGAGCCAGTAACGTCAGCCATAGGCTCACCTACCTCGCCTCCCTCCCCCGTCTCATCTAACTCTACCTTTTAGCATCTGGATGTGACAAAGGCAGACACTCCGTGCAGCCTGTCTAGGTGGCATAGGACAGGGGTGTACAGCTTTTGAAAGCAGCGGGCCCTTCCTTCAAACAAATTCTCTCGTGGAACCTCAATGGATCGCACAGCGAAGTGCGAGCAGGGCTACCTGCTCCGTGTTTCCTCGTGGGGACCGTCTGCTAGTGGTGGTTCGCGGCGCTGGTCTTACATTACAACCACCTGGGAAGCTCGAAAGAAGTCCTCGAACCCAGGCTGCACCCCAAACCAAACCAATTTAGTCAGAATTTCTAGGTGTGGGACCCAGGCAGCAGTCGTTTTCACAGTCCCCCAGGTGATCCCGTGGGCACCTCTGGCGGAGGACGGCTGCATCTGGGTCCCACTTGGGTCGGCCTGGGGTTTCTGGAGTCTCCCGTATCGCGAGAGCCTGGGAAGAAGGAACTGAGCATGCGTGGGCCGCGGGCGTCAGTCACCCTCCTGCAGGCGGAGTCTGCGGTTGTCCCATTCTGGGTGAAGCATTCAAAAGCCCACGTGATCAGATAAGGGGCTCTATTTCTCAAACCGCCTTACTAGTAAGGAAGGGGAAAATTGTGTTTTGTCTTCCTAAAACCTGTTTTCTTTTTTTATTTTAGCGTATTATGGGGGTACAAGCTAAAACCTGTTTTCATACCTCACTTGGTTCCAGACTTGGGCAGAAAACAGAGAAGTGTTGCTTCTGACACTCTAGAGCTTTCCGCAGAGGCCCCATCTGCTCCACTTCCTTCCTTCTCCCTCAGACAGCCCAGGGGACAGTCCTAGGGGGCCTCAGAGCACCGTTTGGAAACGGTGGGTGAGAGAAGCATCCGCGGTGTGGCCAGTAGTCAAGAGCTGGATTCTAGGCTTGGCTTGCGTCTTACTACTGTGTGGCTTGGAGCACACTGCTTAATCTCTCCGTGCCTCAGTTTCCTCCTCTGTAAAATGGGGATGATGATGATAGTATTTATGTCACAGGAATGTGGTGAAGGTGAAGTGTGTTAATATAAACAGGAAGCCCTTGGAGGGGTGCCTGATACACACAGCTGTGTTGCCTGCGAGCTGGTGTCATTAACTGCCACAAGCTCTGCCCCTAAATCCCGAAGGCTACCTACGGAAACGCAAACCAAAGCCACATTGAAAACGGGCAGGATCACTAGTTTCTGCCTGAGTTTAATTGGATGTTATGAGGTGTGGAACCCTCTCCTCTTCTGGAGAACTTCAAAAGATTTATAGGAATTCAATCATGACCACATGTGTCAGCATCTTGAGCTAAAGCTAAAAGGAGCTATCATTTATTGAACTGAAGACAGGCATTCTGGAACAGCCAGACCTGGTGGGTGTCTGAGGCCCAGGGCTCTCTGGCCAAGCTTTGGAAGGCCACTTGCTCTGGAGTTGCCCGTGTACCTGGGACTCCAACAGAGGAACCCCCTTAACCACCGGACAACAGAAGGACTCAAGTTCACACTTCTGAGTTGTTGCAGAATCCAAAATAGCAAGCAGCACGGCTGGCCCAGCAACTGAGGGGGCTGCCGGGCTCAGACACAAAACCCAGCAGTCAGGATGGGTGAGCAAGAGATTGGCCAGGAGGCAGTGCAAACACCAGGTGTTACATGCACGGTTGGTTGGGAAGGGCAGGCCATTGGGTAGGGAAAGGAGACAGCCCAGGGCCTCAGAGAGCCGGCAGCATCTTGTGGAGCCAGCCCTTCCCTTGGACTTGGCCTCAAGGTTAACCCGGGCGTGCCTGTCCACCTAGGGTTCTGCTAGGGCATCTCCCCTGCTCTTCCCCAATAATTCAAGGCCACCCCTTCCTTATTTAAGACTTGGTTCAGTGCTCACCCTTGTTTCAAGCTGTTCTCTAGCTCCTTGCTACGTAAAGCGTGGTTCACTGTTCAGAAACGATGTCATTACCTGGGAGGGCGTTAGGCATGCAGACTATCAGACCCACCTGCACCTACTAGATCAGAATCCACATTTTAACAAGATCCCCAGGTGACCCGTTATCCATGAAAGCATATGAGGCTCGCACTGTTGCCGTTTTCCCCTGTGGGCCCCCAAAGTTCCTCCAGCAGTGTCTCTTGATGTAGCTGGACCCCCTGTGTAATGTTGACTCACAATTGATTTATGGCAGCTGGGCGTGGGGGAGGCTGGAGAAACAGAAGATACGGCGCAGTACACTGTCCTGTGCTTTCTGCATGATAGAGAGGGCTGAAGGCCGCAGCGGGCACAGCACTTTGATGTGCCACCTGGGCGTGCGATGCAACATGAATGAGCTGTCACAGTGCGGAGAGAAGAAAGATGCTCCTTAAGGGAAGACAGTCTGTGTGTCCCGTGTCTTACCTCGTTCAGCTTTTCAGGACTGAATGCAGCGGTCAGGACACCTCTGACCTCTTCCCATCTTTTGTCACGTAGAAACAGAATGCTGTTGGCTACCGGCTCAAACTCCAAACCTGAGGCCTGATGGGAAGTGAGGAGCAGAAGGTTAGGACACAGGGAGTCAGAGCCATCTTGGTGGCAGTACAGGTTCATGGTGGATTAAAATCCATCCATGCCCAGCAAACTAAATTTCTCTTGCAAGGATGCAGTACATGAAGGCTCACGGACAGTGATCTAAAGATTTGTGTCCAAGGCACTGAGGGAGCGGTCGGTAGCTCTGGTGGCTCAGTTCGACCCGGTGTGACACGGTCATCCTTGCGGAGAGGATGTGGCAGTTCCGTGTGCTCCACAGCCCCCATGGAGCAAGGGCTCCCTGAGGACGGCAGGCAGGCTTCCTGGAGGTGGGCTCGGCTTTCCTGGGCCTGGGTCCCATGTCTGAACTTTGTGGCAGGGAGTTTTGTGTGGCTGGATTGGTTAGGTTGACAGATTCATGTGTCTGGGTCCTTGGTGTAGGGGTGGGGGAGAAGGGGGAAGAACAAAGGAGAGTTCTTCAGAAGCGTGTCCCAGCCTTGCTTCCAAGAGCATGCCTGTCATGATGTTTCTGTATGCTATCCGTCATTCATTCCTTTCTCAACGGACAAGGATTTGTTGAATGCCTAATATGTGTGGCCTGGCCAAATCATGTCCCCCCTGCAAACTTCATGTGTTTGAGTCCCGACACAACCGCACAGTTGGCCCCTGTACCAGTGAGGTCTGGATCTATGGATTCACCCCCAATCATGGGTCAAAAATTATTGCGATAAGAAATTCCACAAAGTTCCAAAAGGCAAAACTTGAATTTGGCCTGTGCGAAGTACTGCATTGAATCCACGAGAAGGAAGTGATGTGTAGACTTTGTGTTAGTATTAGAGATAACCTAGAGGTGATTTAAAGTGTATGGGAGGACATGCACAGGTTATATGCAAACAAATTTTAAATCAGGGACTTGGGCATCCTTGGATTTTGGTATCCGCAGGAGGCCCTGGAACCAATCCCCCACTCTCTCCTCCACCCCATCCCCATACCAAGGACGACTGTATTTGGAGACAGGGCCTTTAAAGGGTAATTAGGGTAAAATAAAGTCGTCAGGGTGGGCCCTAATCCACATGTCTGGTGTCCTTATTAGAAGAGATTAGGACAGACACACACCAGGAAAGGCCGTGTGCAGACACAGGGAAGGCGGCCGTCCGCAAGCTAAACCAACCGTGCTGACACCCTGCGCTCAGACTGTGGGCCTCCAGAATTGTAAGACAATAGATTTATGTTGTTTAAGCCCCCCAGTCTGTGGCACTTTGTTACAGAAGCCCTAGTAAACTAACACAAGGTTCAAGAAGTTGTCTCTGCAGTGTTGAATAAAAAGGACTTTGCTTTGGGCCTCATGGAGTTGGCAGTCCGGGGGAGCACAGTTTGCCCACACACGAACGACTGCAGTGCAGAAGGAAGTGAATGTCACGAAGGGAAAAGCAGAAGGACGTGGGAGGATGGTGGGGACGTGGGGGACATGGGCGGGAGGCCTCTCTGAGAAGGGGCCATTGAAGCTGGGCCTGGAAATAGGCAAAGGGGTCTTTGGTGTCCTCATCCCTCCTTCCCGGGCCATCCTATCCCTTTCTAAAGCCAGCTATGCTACCAAGTGGCCCCAAATGGGGCCCCCACTGTTGGTCAGGGTGGCCCCCCAGCCTCGGACCTGCAGGGTGTGGGAGACAGGGGGCTGGGGAACCAAGCGCTCTCAGAACCACGTGCACTGCACAGCAGTGCTGTTTCTTTTCACTGTTTTAATTATAGTTGAAACATGAAGCCAGCCATCATAATTCAAAAGCCTTGTAAAAACTCCTATTTAGAGGAAAATTATAATTTTCTGATAAAATATGAACACTCAAAATAAGCCATAAAATATAACTGCAAAGTATCTAGAAGGGATTTAATTATATATTAGGACCAAGTTGCTGGGATATTTTTCTGCAGAGGAATACCTCTCTATATTTAGAATGAAATTCTTTAGGAGTGCCATGGCCACTAAGCAGAATTATGGTTTTATGGAATTTTTGGAACATCATCCATTTGTTTGGGTTCCAGAGTCAAAGGAGGAATCATACATTATGTATATTTATATAGTAGTGAAACGCAGCCCTGCGCTACACTGCATGTAATAAAGCATTTCACTCCAAGGAAAGTGGGGTGATGGTTTATGTGGCTCGGGTGAGACAGAATAAATCAGAGATAAGAGTCAAGAGTGATGGGTTTTTGTATCTGTCATTAAGACCTAAGGATTCAGTCCATACCATTTTTTATCTCGCACCTGAAGGACAAATCTAGCTGCCATGCAGTATGTCAGCGCGGCCCTCAGCCATCTCCCTCGCCAACCGGCCATGACACTGCGCTCCCCTTGGCCTAGAAGTTCCATTAGGATCCTCCTTTTTTTGATGGAAAAGTTTGGGGGCATTGGTTAGAGTAATGTTTTCATTTCTAGATGTCATACGATAAGAAGGAGAGCAGCAAATTGGTCATTTCAAAAGAGCAGTCAGAGGGTGAAGGGACATTAAATCATGTCATATACGAAATAGTTGTCAGATTATGGAATTTTTAACTGCAAAGGAGAGTATCTGGGAGATCAGATAGTGGTACTTAAGCATGTGCCCCATAAATATTTATTGAATGCATATTATACAGGAGAGGGAATTCAAGTTGTTTTTGTGACTCTGAGGAGTGGAATTGGGTTTTATAGTGGAAGCTATGGGGAAAATTCCAGCTCTGCTAAAGGGGAACTATCCCAACAGTCAAAAGTCAGAATTATTCAAAGATAAAACATCTTTCCTTGAACAATGAGCTCTTCTTTGCTGGAGACTGCACACCACCTCTTGGAAATACTATACAGGGAGCTTGAGCATCCATAGGGGTTTGGTCTAAATGACCTTCAAGAACTTTTCCAGCCCTGAGACTTCATTTCCAGAGGACCACCCCAGCCATTTTTTTCTATTAGGTTATCTACATATAGTTTTTGAGAATTGTGGCAAAACACACATAACATAAAATTTACCATCTTGACCATTTTTAAGTGCACGGTTCAGTAGTATTACGTACATTCACACTGCTGTGCTACCATCACCGTCATCCATCCACAGGACTCTTTTGCCTTGAAAATCTAAAACTCTGAGCCCACTAAACAGCCCCCCACACCCCAAGCCTTGTCTCCATGTGTTCGTGGGTCAGATTTACTGAGTGATGTCTCGAACAGAGCAAAGGGTCCCCCAAAGCAATGAGGAACCAGACTTAGGTTTGATGGGGCCAGGGCTGTGTTAGGCAAGACGGCAATTATGGGTCTTGGGAAGGAGGCCCAGGAAGCAGAGCTTTCCAGATTCCCGTCTGTCATCCCAGCCACATGTCCCTGCAAGTCTCAGGAAAGGTGACTCCTGTCACTCTTGGGCCAGGGGTTCCCAGACTTCCCGCCATAACCAGTCTCGAAATCACTGTAGTGAGTGGCAACCAGCATTTTAAAAAAGAAAAAAAGAGAGAAATAAGGAATAGAACAAGCTAGAAAATATAGAGGAGTCAAAGTCAGGGTAAGTATGTCATTGTTGAACTTGCTCAAGATAGGGCTGTGTGTGTGTGTGTGTGTGTGTATGTGTGTTTTGTGTCAAAATGTGCAATGTGTTTCTTACTGTAGGTCTTAGTGGAAAAAGTTCACAAAACCTATTCTAACCCAAACCCGAGACCTGGGAGTTGTCCTCTCTCTCAGCTAAAACCCTGTCAGTCACAACTATTAAATCTTTCTTTGATCTGCCAACTCTCCCATCCCCGCAGCCACCACCCTGGCTGAGGTCACCATTATCTCAGCCCCTGACTGATTTCCCTGCCTTCCAGCCTGTCACACCCATCCGTCCTCCACCCTGCAGTCAGCGGGATCTTTCTAAAGCAAAAATCTAGCCCTGTCCTGGTGCAAACTCCCTAACTTGATTTATAAGGCCCAGCATGCTCTGGCCAATTTCCCGTCCCCTTCATAACACCACACAAAGCCCGAAGGAATTCTTTAACTTCCCAAACCCTGGCAGTAGGCTGAAGGCACAGGGAGAGAGGTTTTCTAGAAGCTCTGGCTGTATTTTCTACCCTGGGCTTGGACAGGATAATGCAGTACTAAGAGTATTGCCTCTAAAGCCAGAACCCCTGGGCCCGAATCTTGGCTGTCTACCATTTTTCCATTTGTAAAATGGGGATAATATAATGCCACTGACCTCTTAGGGTGATAGTGAGGTTTCATTCACTTAACACGTGTTTACTGAGTGCCTGCTATGTGCGAGGCCCTGATTTAAGTCCTTGGGATACATCTGTGAACCAAACAAAGCTCTTGTATTCACAGAGCTTATGTGCTAGTGGGAGAAGGCAGTGGACATAATACCTCGTACGGTACAGTGGGGTGTGTCGAGGTGCAGTCTCAAATGGGTCAGTCTGCACTGGCCTCCTGGAGCAGGGAGGTCTGAGCAAAGCCTACGAGAGGTCTGAGCCTGTTGGAGGCTGGCTGGCTGCAGTGGGTGGATCAAGGGAGGTCAGAGAGCAGAGGGGTCACCGGGACCTGTGTGATGAGGGTCTCCAGGGTCTTGGAATGATTTTTACTCCATGTGACACAGGAAGACAGAACAGAGTTTTTTGCACAGAGGCGTGTCTTGAGCTGACTTCTGTTTTGCAGAACACTCTGCCTCAGTGCTAAGCATAGCCTGTGAGGGGCGAGGATGGAGGCAGGGAGCCATTAGGAGGAAGCGGAATGACCAGGAGAGAGAGACAGGACGGGGGCTCAGGCCGTGTTGGGGGCCGCAGATATGGTGAGAAACCATCAGATCTGGGATGATTTTGAAGGAAGAAGAGTCAACAGGATTTTCTGAGAAATTGCATAAGCGGTGGGAGAGAGAAAGACAGGAAGGAGTCAAGGATGACTCCCAGAGTTTTGGACTGAGCAACCGGAATGATTAATTGAGTTAGTACATTTAGAACATTTAGAACAGTCCCTGGCACAGAGTGTTGCGATTATGTCGTCTTACTCTGTTAGTACTTTGACCAGGCCATCTTCTCCCTAAGGTCTGGTCCTTCTTGAGCCGTTTTTCTCTTTACCTGAAACTCTAGGTCCCAGTCCAGCCCCCTTTCTCTGTTGCCTGCTAACTCCTGTTCACCTGCTAGGACATAGCTTAGAGCCGTCTCCTGCAGGAAGCCCTGTTGACTGGACCTTACTGCAGTGGCCCCATACAAATAATATCTTACTCCCATTTGAAAAAGATTTTTTAAAACGTGATCTTTAGAGGTCAGTGCAAGTTCACTAACAAGTAATGCCAAAGTAACCTCATTCTTGTTTGTTTGTTTATTTGTTTTTTTCCATAGAGAGACAGATGTATAGATGTGGGAAACAAAACATTTAATGATTTCCAAGGACATTTTTTATAGAGAAAGAGGAGAAATAATGGGTTGGTAAATAATTCTGTTTGGTGGTTTCATGGTTGGTGGAACAGTCAAAGATAAATAAAACTTTATTAATCTGGAATCAAGTGGAGAACCATAGTCTTCTACACTTCCAAGTCCAACTGAACATTTTATTTGTTATTTTTGTAGTGAACTACTAATATGCAGAAATCACAGCTGTGAAGATTAATAGTCTCAGAATCACACACTAACATTAATTTGGACCATCTTGCAAGCAGTGTAAACTGATTCCAAAACCGGGTGAAGACTTACAAGAAAGAAAACTTATAAGTTAATATCTCTCATGAACATAGATGTGAATGCCCTGAACAAAATATTAGCTAATATAATCCAGGGATATAGTAAAAGAATAATTCATTAAAAATTACACAACCTTTGAAAAATCAATGTAACTTGATGCGTTAACAGAACAAAAAAGAAAAACATACATAATCTCAACAGATGCAGAAGAAAATATTTGATAAAATTTGACACCCATTCATGATAACAACTCTCAGTGGACTATAAATGTAAGGGAACTTCCTCAACCTGATAAAGGACATTTACAAAAATATCTTCAGCTAACATCAGACAAAATAGCTAATAACTATTTAACACTTTCTGAGGCTGGAAAAAAGATGAGTCTGTCCACTCTCACACTTCTATTTGACAATAGGGAGCATGTAATAAAGCAAGAAAAAAAATAAAATATGTAAAAATTAGAATGGAAGAAGTAAAACTGTATTTATTTTTAGATAGCATTATTGTATAACAGGAAATTCAAGAAATATCTATAAACAAACTATTAGGATTAATATTGAGCTTAGTAAGATTGTTGAATATAAGTTAAAAATAAAAAAAATTATTCCTTCATATGGTCAACAAACAACTAGAAAATGAAATTTTAAAAATACAATTTACATTAACAGTAAAACTGTCAAATACCTAGGGCTACATTTAACAAAGGATGTGCAAGACTTCTACCCTGAGACTACAAGATATTGCTAAGGTAAATTAAAGAAGACCTAAATAAAAAGAGATTCCCACATTCATGGTTTGGAATACTCAATAGTATTATGATGTCAACCTTTTAAAAATTGACAAGCCAATTCTTGCCAAAATATATATGGAATCAAAGGAACTGGAATAACAAGGAGAATTGATGCTGCGTCTTTCAGGATTGATTATAAAGCTATAATATTTAAGACAGTGCAATACTGGTGCAAGGATAAAGAAATAAACCAATGAAACAGAACAGAGTCTGGAAATAAATTCACATATACAATCTCTTGATTTATAAGAGATGCTATTCAATTCAGTGGGGAATGAGTGGTCTTTTCAACAATGGCACTGGGCAATTGGCAATTGGATATCAACATAGAAAAAAAATAACTCATTTGGAAGTTATTTCATTTTTCAATGGGTCAAAGTTAACTGGAGATGGATCATAGTCCCAATAGTGAAAGGTAAAACAATAAAACTTCTAGAATATCTTTGTGACATTTGGATGTAAGGTAAGTTTTCTTAAACAAAATACCAAAAGCAATACCGTAGAAGGTTTTGATAAATTGTACTTCATTATCAAAGGACATCATTGACAAAGTGAGCAATCAAACCACAAACTGGGAGAGGATATTCACAATTTATCTGACAAAAGCCTCACAACACAACATATAAAGAATGACAATAAACCAATCAGAAAAAGTCAAACACCTTTAAAAAAAATGGGCAAAGATTTAACGGTACATCACAAAGAATGAGATCCAAGTGGCCAGTGAGCATATGAAAAGGTGCTCAACATCGTCACTCATCAGATAAATGCAAATTAAAGTCACAATGAAATATCACGACAACCCAGCCACCAGAGTAGCTACAATTATAAACAATGACAAGACGAAGTATTGGCTAAGATATGGAATAACTAGGACTTTATATTAATTTATAGTCCTCAGTACTGGTGTAAATCAGCTCAATCACTCCGGAAAACTACTGAGCACTATGTACAAAAGCCAAACATACACCTGCCCTTGTGACTAGCAATTCCGCTTTGATACATGCCCCAGAGGGCACTCTGTTGATACATTCATACCAACTGAATCCGTAATACTAAAAAGCACGAAACAACCTAAATTTCCATCAAAGAGAAATAAGTTGTGGTATTTTTATATGGTTGGAGTACTATACAGCAATAAAAAGAGATGAGCTGCATTCATCTTAATACATGACATGGATAAATGTCACAGACATTATATTGAGCAGAAGCAGCCAGAACAAAAGGAAGCAAACTATATGTTCCCATTTCCATGAAGTTCAAAAGCAGCAAAAGTGAATCTATGCCAATAGATGTCAGAGTCTCAGTGTTCTTCCAGTTGGCAGAGATAGGTTGAGTGAGAAGAGGCATAAGGGAGCCCTCTGGAGTGCTGGAACTGTTCTGTACTTTGACAATGACAGTCATGTGGGCACATACAAGTACAATAAAGCATTGAACTTTACACTGAAGATTTGTATATGGAAGCTATCTCAATTTTAAAAAACACTAAAAAATAATTAACATTTAATTTTGATAGACGTGAATGCTAGATGAACATCAACAAGATGAAAATCAACAGATGTAACTATAAGGCTTCATATTTAGATTAAAAATTAATTGTTTAGAGCATGGGAATAGAATAAACCTGACCTGCAATAATTCACATGAAAAACATCTGGGAACCTTAAGTGACCACAAGCCTGCTGGGCTGTGTTGGGGTTTCACTGCCAGGAACAGAGGAAGATAGAATAGAGGCTGCACTGTTAGGAGCAGTACCTGGTCTCAGGAAGGAGTGTCCTCCTGCCATTTGTGAGGAAATCAGACCTCATTATCTACACGAGGGTTTTCAGACATGGACCACATTTTCAGAGGGATGTTAAGGGCTGTCTGAGTGTCCTCACCAGTTTTGATTTGGATTCTCCATCCTCTGCATGTGACTGATGATCTGGAAGGTGGAGGTCATCTGCCCTTCGGTGACCACATTACCTGACATGCTGTCAGCGGATTGCAGTTTCTCTCTCACTGGTTCACGTGTGTCTCCCTGACTTTGGATGATCACCCTAACTTCCCTGGCATCCCTTGCAAGTCTCCTCTGAGGCCAGGTGACTAACGTCCTTTATATTTAACATGGACTGTCATTAGGATGTCACGGGGTAACATTTTGCGATCCTGTCTCCTCCATCAAGGGGTGGCTCCTTTTTGGAGCCCACAGACTGCTTGGTTCCCACCTTCTAAAAGGGGCCCTGAGTGAGTAGAAGTCACTGCAGAGGGGCGAGGGTGGGTAAGGGAGAGCCGTGTGGCTGGAGAGTTTGTCGCTCTGCTGAAGGACGGGCATTAGCGGTGGCAGTGGGAGGGGGTGGAAATCGCAGCAGAGGGGCCGTCTTTGCTTGCTCTGCGCCAGACAGCCAGGCCTTGCGCAGATAGATGTGCATGAAACTCCACACTGAATCCGTGGAGTCTACAGTCTCCCGTCCTTCCTGCGCCCCACGGCAGGAGCTGGTGGCTGCTCTCTGCAACACGGACCAAGCAACGCCTTGGACACATGTGACTTCACTGCGGTGGCCAAGGCCTTGAACTGGGTTTGCTGCATTTTACTCTTAGTGCTTTGCAAGTTCGGCTCTGAACGATGTCTGTCCCCAATCAAGTTGGGAACACTTCGGGATCCCCCACTCTGTGCCGGGGCTGTGCTCGCACTGGAACCATCGAGACAAAGCACAGAGGGTGGAGAAGGGTGGTTTATGACCAACACTTGTTGATCTCACAACTAACACAGTGCTTTTCACAACATTTCATCAACTCTTGGCTCATCCTCCAGCAATGAGGAAACTGCCCTGATAAGCAGCAGTGGCTTAGCTGTGGCCTCCTGGCTCAACTGCCAAGATTGCCTTGACATTGAACATGTTCAGCTTCTCAATTAAGCTCTCTTAAAATAGAGTCTAACTTCCCATTAGGTCAGCTCAGCAGAGACTTTAAACTTTGAGGAATCAACATAGTCCCGAGGGGCAAGGAAACCAACGCCTCGGCATTCTGTGGTTGCGGGAAGAGAGCGACCGTTCAGTGAATGTTTATCATGGGCTGCACTGCAGATTCTCAGTTGGCCTGGCAGAGCCACGTAAGGGCCACCAACTTCTCCCAGAGTGTCACAAAATGCACGCAATGCATTTCTGCTATACCCGAGTGTGCGTATTATTAGGAGAAAGGACGTAGAGACAGAATAAGAAGCTACAGACAAGAAAATTTTCCTTGTGTTCTGGAACATGCAAGAACAGCGACTCAAAATCTAGATGATCTCTATGATGTGGTGACAGAGCTGTCGACAGTCCTCCAACAGCCACATGGAGCTGAGGGTGGCAGGTAGACAGAGAGAGGTGCTTTTAAAGGCTCCAGGAGATCTTGTTCTACTTCGAGGTTGTGCCGCGAGTGTGGCCAACTCGTCTAGTAAGTGTGCCAGGTAGGCTGCGAAACACTAACACTGTAAAGTAGCCCGTGATCACAAAAAGGTGGTACTCTCCTATACAAATGTTGTTTCTAATTCTCACACAGTCTTGGACAGATGAGCACGCTCCCTGTACAACCTGTCTCTTCCTGTCCTGGAGACGTGAAACAAACCCCAACTTCTATATTTGAAGCTATTTTCAAAATATGACTATTCCTACTGGGCTGAAGAAAGATTTGAAGTAAGTATAGGGCTTATATTTTTGTGCTTTGAAATAGTAAAGGGGTTCCCTTTACTAAAAATAAAATATAAATTAAGATATAAACATGAAAAAGTTCTAAAAAATTAAAATGGTAAAGGTTTTCTTTTATTATTACACTGGACAACTTTCATTCATTCTGCCAGTAGCAGATGGGCATAAAGATTCCATAACCTCCTCTCTCTCTGCTTTAGATGGTCGCTAGCCTGAGACAGCAGCCTCTGAGTAAGGTTGTAAGGTGTGTGGACAGCTCAAGGGGGTCGGCACAGGGGACATGTGGCTGCTAAAAAGCAAGCTTGGGCACCATCTGTCAAGTCGGCGCCAGCCGGTGGAAGGAGGACTCTTCTAATTTGGACAAAGGCCTGGTGTGGGCTATGGCGGCCCTCCCTGAGAGAGTTCTTGGAACCATGTGCTAGGAACTGTGCTCCTGTTAGCCCCTCCCCCGGCAGTGAGGGCCCTTCCTGAGGGGCTAGGGGGTCTCGGGGCTTCTTAAACCTTCTCAGGAAACTCTTTGACAGATTCCGTGGAGCTTCCGGCCAGAAGAAGTGTTAGAGAGGGACAATGTATGTCCCTGATACTGCCCCTGTCACTCTTGGCAGGGAGAAGAAATTTCCCTGAGGGACCCTAAGAGGGAGCGTGTCCCCAGTCTCTGAAGCTCAAAATGGCTGTGAGGAGCTGGGGGGACTCTAAGGTTCACCTGCCGGCACCGACGGCCACACAAACTGGGGAGCCAGACAGACCCTAGGGATTGGCCAGTCTGACACTCGTATTCTACCCAGGAGGAAACTGAGGCTCGGGCAGGGTAAAGGCCTGGCTACAAGTCACACAGCTAATACGAGGGAGCAAATTTGGAATCGGATTTATTCCTTTAAATGTACACCACGGACCTTTCGCCATACTGCTGGGCTATGGCTTAGAAGAGAGGGAAATGGGAAAAAGGATGCATTGTTAGAAGGAGATTGGGGCAGAGGAGGAGAGTGTGAGCCAGGACCTCCCCCCCCCCACCCAGCACAGTGACTTAACTGCCATAGAACGTTCAGGAACACAGCTGTTGAGAGACCAGAATTTGCTTCTATGGCTTATTTACGATTCTCATCCCCCAATTCTAGATATGAATCCTCTGGTTTACACACTTATTTCTGTTACTGCTACCACAAAATTAGGGTGAGAAGGCCCAAATATCTGAACAAGATTTGACTTGTTTCTTTTTAAAATATAGAAAGATGGCTTCCTGCCGAGCCAAGAGTCTACCAAGACACAAAAATAGGAAAGCATTTCCAACAAAATTTTGAAATTAAAAAAAAAAAAGGTTCTTTAAGGCTGAGAGAAAAATACCTGAGCATTCAGAATCAATACCACTTAACACAAAATGCTAAGAACTCTCCTATAGTGCCAAGGCTTCACAAGGCACTCCGTATCATTAAAGATGTTGGAGTTTAAACTTCGCTACCATGTTGGAAACTAGAAGCTAAGTGTGTTTTGCAGATCGAGTGCAATTCCACGGATCTGTCTTTTCCAGGACTAGCCATGTCCAGACATTAGGAAAGCAAGTGAGAGGGACTGCCAATGGGCAACTCATCCTGGGATGAGAAGGTTCCAGCTCAGGCTGGAGGGTTTCCTGTGCACAGCAAAACGTGTCACATAAAACAAAGATAAGAACCTCAAAATAGGTGGGCAGGCAAATGAGGTTGCACATCTGTGTTTCTGGTTTCTCTGCTCTTTGCAGTCTGGGCTTGCAGCAGAACTTCCGCCTCAGAGCTGTGGACCTGCAGTTTAGGTGGACCCCTCTCAAGAAACGCACAGCTAAAAATGGGTTTGTAACTATAACAAGTAAGATGTGCAACGTTCGGGGGATGGACATGCTTGAAGCTCTTACTTGAGGGGGGGAAGGGAGCGTGGGCAATATAAGTAACCTTAACACTTGTACCCCCATAATACGCTAAAATAAAAAAAAATTTAAAAATAATAAGAAAATAAAAATGGGTTTGCAAGGTTTGAAGCAATGCAAGCTTCACCAGGCCATGCGTGACAACCACTCTACCACCTTAAATCTTGCTGCACACGTTTGAACATCTGAACGTCTTCATTTACTCAGTGTTTTATTTAAGAGAAAGGGGTGAGGAACTCTAGATAAACAGGCTTTCAAAAGCTGTCAGTGGACAGGTACCAGTTGCAGGTGTAGGGACAAGTTCAAGGGGGCAGTTTCATGGCAAGCCTGCCAAGGCCCTCACCCCTTGGGGGATGCCACCAGGCAGGTCCCTGTGGCCCCAGCTCTGTGGATCTGATCCACCTGTAGCTCTGAATTGAGCTTTCTTTGCTGACTAGCTCTGTGATGAGCCGGCACACTCCTGCTCTTCCCCGGAGTGGCGTGCTGCTGCAGATGCGGGGGAAACTGAGGTTTCCAGTGACTTATTTGCCTCTCCACGTTAGTCGTCTTTGCCAGTGCCAAGGAGTCGGTGGTTTCACAGTGACTCAGCCTAGGATTCTGACGGCCACGTGGGGAGCGGGTGAAGCAGCCCTTTCTTTGAGAGGCTGCACCTGGGGCGGCCATGCCCCTGGGTTTCTATGGTTCTGAATAAAACCACTCAGCAAATCCATCCCGTGGCTTCAGATGTGACTCTCGTGTGTCAGTGGTGTGGCTTGACCTGTGCCTGGGGAGATGACCTCTGTGTTGCTCACGGGGACCTGAGGGTCCCCTCTAACACACACCTAACTGCCATCACCTCCCTCCTCCGCTCCACGTCCAAGCCGCGGAACCAAGAACGATCACATGTGCAGCCCGAGTCACTCTCCACGCTGCCATTTTTGGACCAGAACGTGTGTCTGTGACTCCGCACATCTGCTCCAAGCCCCCGTCCCACCAGACCGACCTCACGTGGGCCAAAGACGAGCCTACCTCTTGTCACCTTCCCACAGCCCCCCCCAGCCTCAGGCCCTGATAGGCCAAAAGAAGAAGTTCCACCAGTGATAACGGCCATTCCTGCTGAGTCACGTGGCCCTAGCTCCAGTTCCCACGGATATTTAAGAAAAGAGCCGCTCCCACGGCTTCTCTGAGGACAGTACCTGATAGCAAAGGCGAGCTCGTTGAAAATGCCTAAATAGAAATACCCAAGTCCCCAGGTGCGGGGACAACTAAGTGTATACAAAGGCTAAGAAGACCGATTTGGGTTCCAGGGCAAACTGTGGTTGCACCAGCACGGGCACTGTCAGGAGCGCTGCCCACGCTGATACAGACCTGCAAGTCC
This sequence comes from Mirza zaza, assembly GCA_008750895.1. Taxonomy (NCBI): domain Eukaryota; kingdom Metazoa; phylum Chordata; class Mammalia; order Primates; family Cheirogaleidae; genus Mirza; species Mirza zaza. Next base: position 1,113 of record VSMD01002017.1, on the reverse strand, counting down.
CTTCGGAAAAGGGGCAGGGCGGGGCGGGGCATGGCGCGGAGTCGTGGGAAAGCGCCTAGTGTTCTGGATTCGAAAAAGAAGATTTCATTCAATGATTTTTGGGTGCAAGCTATTTGCTCGATGCTTATGCATGTCAGGGAGGTCCCTGGAGTGCCCCCCGCCCCCGTCAGCACACTCCGTGGTTCCCTCACCAGGTGCACACGGTTCACATCGGACTTCAGAGCTGAACCCAGCACCTCCGGCAGGGCCTCCCCCAGGCCGGCCGGGGCACGGCGCTCCCGGCACCCCCGCCGCTCCCGGCACCCCCGCCGCTCCCGGCACCCCCGCCGCCGGGGGGTGAGGACGCAGGTGGGCTCTCACCGCTGGAAGAGGAAACCGTGCGTTATTTAAGTTCCTTTTCACTTAATTCATCGGGCTCATATGCCGAGGTGTTTTCTGCATCACCAGGGACCGTTTGGGAGACGTTTGCATGGGGTAAGCGTTTAATGTTTCCTGAGCGAATGTATAATAAAGCCGACTCTGAACGCTTAAGTAAACACGGCCGATTAGGGGAAAGGCGGGTGGTGTCAGTTAGGAGAAATCACGTCTCGCTAATCTCCTTGAGTTCTCTGAGCAGATAAATAAGCATATGGATAGGAGGGAACCACAGAACCCGATTTAATTTGACTTTCAAAAACCTGGGAGAAAAATCCCACTCTAATGACTGTTTTTAAAAAACTGAGTCACTAGGGTTGTTTTACCATGAATATGGAATTGGCCTGCGGACCATAAACAAAGCTGGAGATGAGTGGGCACGTTCCCGGATGGAAACCCACACACGCTGGGGATTCCTAGCGATCTCATCCTCGATGGGTCTCCCTACGCGTTTGTGCATGACCTCCGTGAATCTCCGGGCTCAGGTAATAAATACCTCAGTCTTCTGGGAAGAACGTCAAGGTGATGGACACTCGATTCAGTTTGAACAAGAATATTTCGGATACTGAATAGTCATTACATCTTTGCACCATGGGATATTTAAAAAAAGAAGCACAAGATACAGTTCCTGGCCTTAAAGAACTCATCATCAAGTTAGGGTAAAAGCCGTATCTTCCTTTCCTGTACATAGCAGAAGCC